>JAVDOI010000005.1:7262978-7267978 GCA_032191485.1 Leptoclinus maculatus
TATATTATTATTTGTACAACTTGTTTTTATGAAGATGGATTTTTGTTTGGTTTAATATGTGATAGGAACTATTGTTACGTCCAATGTTGCTCTGGGGACATATTTAGTTGGTGCCAGTGTTGCCAACTTGGCGACTTTCTCGCTAAATCTGGCAAATTTCCGAACCCTCTTGGCGACTTTTTTTGTCAAAAGCTACTAGCGACACGTACGTTCTCCACAGTCGTGAACGAGCAGCCGGTGCTGCCGTGAGCCGCCCCAAAGCACTCACAGGCGGTCACTCTCACAGCAGCCTCGCGCAGCAGTCCCAGCTGCAGTCAGAGCAGAGAGGAGACACACTCTCGGCGTATTCATGTATCTGCACTCTGCAGTTAGTGTATTTATAGGTGTTGAGCTTCATTTTTACATAAAACAAATAATAACCGTAGCTGTGGCGTCATAATGAGGTGTTTCAGCTGCAGGACAGCAGTGAAGGCCCAGGTATAAAATGCACGGCCCGCCACTGTGTGGTGGTAGCATTGAGGGGGCTGCGTCACGGCAGAGCTCGTACTCTGGGTCTTGTTAAAAGAGCCCAGGACCATGTTAATAATGCGAGTTGTCAGACTCAGACACCTGGGTACAGGGCTGTCACTGCCATTCCCCCTGCCTCAACCTGAATGACTGATATGACATGTTATGAGGAGCTGCTCAGCATGTCGATACAAGGAAGCAGCTTGTATCCTATCATTCACATGGGCAGAGTGGGAAACTGCCAGAACCTGAATGCCAGTGAATTGAAACTGTTGTTCGGGACAAGCTTGTCTCCTCCACCAGCCAGTTCTGCAGGTAATTGGTTGTCTATCTTGCATTAAAATCATTTCATCCTCACGTTTCTTGTTAGTGTTCAAAATCACACATTTACAGTTCACTCCTGTATTGTTTTCCACTGCTGTTGTGTTGAAGCCGGCAGCTGGTTGGTATTCAGCGCAGCTTCTCTGCCCACTGTGTCTGGAGCGTGCAGCGGCCGGGGCATCCTCCAGGTCAGAGCCGGGGTAAGGGGGTTTGCCAGAAGCGTTGCCCCCAGCAGACTGAGCCCTCACTGGGCACGGCTCTCTGATCTGCTCCCCCTCCTCCCCCTCATGCCTGAGACAATTCCAGACTATTGATATTTCTCAAATGCACAGTCAAGCCTGCATTCCCACTTTTGCTTTTATATCCGATTTTTGATGTTGTTTTGGCTTAAATTCCCAGAAACGTCAAGTGTTGTTCTTTGCCTGTTTTGCTGCTCTGTTTCGAGGCAGACAAGAAAGTGGGTGCAGGGTGAGGGGGGAGAGAGGAGAGACCAGGCGCCTGCGGTTGTGTCCTTCAGGGTGATGGAGGACAGTGTCTGAGCTTTGATCATGGTCAAACCCTGTCCATCTGGGTGCCCTGATGCCAGGGGCACTTTGCCAACCTACTTAGTACATCGGATGTCAAATCCTCCACTGGGGACATGTCAACCAGACTTGAAACATGGACTCGATTGGGGTAGAATACCCTTCAACTCTTTTGGCTTATGCATATCTGACCCCTCTACCAAGAATTAAATTATCCCAAGCTATCCATAAAGGACATTCCATAATGATGCCATAACAATTACAGTGTGAATCAGGCCTGGCAGCTCATCTTTCCTCCAGCCCAAATGAAGGCCTTTATTAGGAGAGTCTGGGTGCTCCTTTGCATACGGCTCCATGGTGCCACAGAGTAAAAGGGCAGCGTGGAGGAGCCACACTGCCCTTTACTACCACAAAATGAGAGGCCTAATGAAGGCCACAAGCAGCTCAGCTATATATAGCCATAATGACCACAGTCACCACTGTTTGATATGGAGTGGACAGAACCGGTATTCCACCGTTATTTGTGTTTTCTCAGCTCGACTGTAGCCTTTATTGCAGCAATAATTGTTCTTTAGAGAAGGCACCATTTTTCATCAGTGTGTAACAATACCACACACTGCAGTTCAGCATCGACGATATGATTAGTTTCTGCTGCAGTTTTAACATCTTCAACGCGGATTTGGTAGTTTTACTTACTCATGAAAATGTTTTTAAAAAGAATTATAGATTTATTATTTTATTCATATTTATATTTCAAGTACTCAATTAGATATGCCGAAGAAAATGATGTCTCCTGCCACATCACTAATACATTGTTGTATTTTCTTGTTGAGGATCTAAATTTTGTGTAAACAATGTTCGTGCCTATTGTTTCTTGTGTATTTGTTTTTGAGTTGTATGTATTGTAAAGGTGCTCAATATGAAAGTCAGAGCACATCTATTGCCTCTGCATGGCATGGTGATGGCTGAGCCAGCGGCTCGCAGCTAACAGTGGTACAGAGCTAACAGTGTTTGCCATCGGTCAGGACTGTGTTTTTGCCGTATGAGAGCCGTGCAGAGCAGCGGTTGGGATCACATGCAGCGGCTGGCCAGGCTTTGTAGTTGTTTGATGCTAAATGAATGGTCTGAATATCATATAAAGAACCTTTAAAGGTCCATCTTGGGCCGGGCATCGCAAATTAGCTGAGGTTATAAACACTGTGGTGTGTGACATTGGTTTATGCTTCATACTTCTACCTATACAAACAAACATCAAATTAAATAAATTAAACAATATGCACCATATGCAACTTTTTAGCTAATGCTGTGGAGGCATTGCTTTTTCTCTGACATGCTGCCGTCTGGGTGTTGTTTACCTCAGTTCCCAGATAAGTGTACTTCTTTGTGGAAAATGTCATGCTACCATTGTTATCATATATACTTTTTCAAGATTTCAGGCAGCGTCCGGTAGAGTCTGATATAACATTTGGTATGGTCATTTCTTTTGAGGAAGTAGTTTGCCAGGCATGTGGGGTCTGTAGCTAGCTAGCAGCAGAGGGGTGGTCAGATGAACCGGAGCACAGAGAGACAGTTGGGTTCAGACTTGTGGTTGTGTACACATGCAAAGCAGACATGTAGCTCTGCCTTATGCATCACTTTTCTGATATGTTTCAGTTCATTTTACACCCCTACTGTGTGTTGAATGAAAATACGGTGTAACATTGCATGAGTGCATTCTATGGTGGATTACATGCAGACATACACACACAAACTGATATGTTGAGCAGCCATGCCAGCTAGCTCTCTCCTGCTGTCACACACAGCACACACAACACACAGCAAGCATGTACTGTACACGCACATTATCATGCGGGGCGGTGTCTCCGGCCCGCTGCATTATGCATGGAGCTCAGGGGAGCCAGGCCAGTGGAGTGTGAGAGAGAGGCCCAGGAGCGAGCCATGCTGTCGGACACATGTCGGCGCAGTCACACCACCTCTCCACGGACCCCAAGCACACACACACACACACACACAATCACACAACAGACACTCACACACTCGCTCAGTAACCTGACAAATCTGAACATGCACTCACTCACCCACAGCCTGTCAGACAAAAGTCAATGTGATTCGTTCCGATTCCACTGTTTTCTGAACTGGTTACGCTAATGCAAGACAACACGGGCAACCTGACAGACTTATGATCAGTTTTTCACAGAGAAGCTGCACCACAGTTGCAATGCCATTTGTGTTAATTATGTGGAACATTCAGATGCTGTCGAGCCTCATTACACTGCAGGTACTAATTGGCCTCTAAAGGTGGAAGGGAGCAGGTTAAATTCCCCCTCAAAAATGAATAATTCTTTTGATGTTTAGCAGCATTCTGGCTGTTGTGCAAAAGCCAATAAAAGGTGCTTGTATGTGTGTGTCATGGAGGTGTGTGAGTGGATGTACAGATCAGCATGCCCACCGGAGAAAACACACTATAAATATTTGTTTGACTGTCACACACTGTTGTAATGCTGTTGGATGCTGTTCAGGTGTTTTAGCAGACAGACAGCATGCTGGCCCTGTGAGAGCCATATGGACATGTTCTATACTATGTGTTTACACTGCCTTCAAGCACATGCCTGTTCTCTGGCCAGCTAATGCACATAGGTAAAGCTGGCCCTCCCTCAGCCACATCATCCACCTCCTGCTAAGGGTTTGCCCCGCAGGCCTGCCCGCTGTGTCTCCAACCCCGTGGACAATGGACGGATCCTACTGTCAGCAGCCTCAGGTGAGAGTGGGTCAATAACTGTATAAAACGGAGGGGACTACTGTACAATCAACAAAGACATCAATAACTGCAGTGCTACTGTCTGTTTAATGGACAAAGGTTCATCTGTGTAACGCAAATGTTATTTTAACACTAGAAATATTATTGAAAATGTAAATCAGGGTCATGAATTGTCGGAGGTCAATATATTTTCAGTAATCAGAATCAAATTATTGGAAAAACAAGTAGGGGTCACATAGAGCCGTTCTACAGTCTACGGCTGCCTGCTTGTGAGAGGAGGGGGGAGGTTTGAAACACATACATGTATTGATACTAGTCGCGGACATATCCATATACTATTGTTAAAAAAAATATCGCAATAGTAATCTATATCAATATTTTTGCACAGCTATTTAAAATAAATAAACAACAAATCTACATAGTCAAATACGTTTTGAGGGAATGTTTTTTCTCCCGAATTACGTTTGTGTTTCACATATCATAAATACTTTGAATCCAATTCTGGGTGAATCCGCGTAGCAAGGGAGGATCAGGGTGGACGGATTGGTCGAATACAGGAATTTTTCCCAGGAGGCCGCTGGTCGTGTCCTGTGTGAAACCAAAAGTATCGTAGTTATTTGAAACCAAAACATGATCTTTTACTAAACCTAACCCAGAAAGTGTGTTGCTTAAACCTAAATATTATTGAGAATGCAGTTTTGAAAAGGCAAAAAGTGCCACAAGCGGTTAAAACAATATATCGTTGATAAACACATAAGCAGGAATGTTGATATGAATAGCAATCCCACCTTATTCATGATGCATCGACATTATTTATTGTGAGTTCTCCAGAGACGGGTAGTGCTGTTTGTATCCCCAGTGCTATAACACAGTGCAGGAGATTAATAGAT